>JAENHJ010000330.1:15000-31318 GCA_025330945.1 Mucuna pruriens | reverse complement strand
ATGCCTTACCCTGTTCTGGTTCATATCCTCTTACCCTGACCTAGTTTCACATCACGTCTTCTGCTTATTCTTCTTCTCATTCTTCTTCTTCTTATTCTTCTTTTTCTCATTCTGCATCTTATTCTTCTTGTTCTCATTGTTCTTTTCATTCTTCTTCTTCTCATTCTTATTCTCATTCTTGTTCTTCTCATTCTTCTTCTCATTCTTCTTCTTCTTTCTTCTTCTTCACATTCTTCTTCTTCTCATTCTTCTTCTTCTCATTCTTCTTGTCATTCTTCTTCTCTTCTTCTTCTCATTCTTCTTCTTGTCATTCTTCTTCTCATTCTTCTTCTCCTTCTTCTTCTCATTCTTCTTCTTGTCATTCTTCTTCTTGTCATTCTTCTTCTCATTCTTCTTCACCTTCTTCTTCTCATTCTTCTTCTCATTCTTCTTCTTCACCTTCTTCTTCTCATTCTTCTTCTCATTCTTCTTCTTCTCATTCTTCTTCTTCTCATTCTTCTTCCTCTCATTCTTCTTCCTCTCATTCTTCTTCCTCTCATTCTTCTACTTCACATTCTTCTTCTCATTCTGATAGAAACCCAAACAACAAAGTCAAAGATAATTGGCGTGACATTGGAGGTCCCATGACTAGGCCCAAAACCCAAATAATGAAGCAATTGTTGTTAGGCCTAAGGTTTGGAATTACGAAAAGAATCAGAGACTGTTCCAAAATGGGTCACTTTATTACAAGTTAATGAAAATTGAAGCCCATATTGAAGAACATATATAAAATCCAAAGTCATTGTCATGTAATTTGGGCTGAGTAGTTAATTAGGATTTATTTTCGTGTATTTTCACATAAATCACTTTTTGATAGTTGGTAGAAAAAGGGAAAGTTGGATAGTTAGTGGAAAAATAGGAAGGTTATTAATGATGGAAATAAAAGGTTAGTGTGGAGATCTAGGGATGGGACTTTATGCCAATTAAGGTATTAATGGACATTAAATCCATGAGATTTTATGCCAATTAAAATATTAATGGGCATTGATTTCAGGGTTGTCTAGTTAAAGCCTATAAATAAACTTTTGTAACCATCCACTAGGACAGAAATCATAATTTGAGTAATATTTGTGTTTCTTTGTGAGCACTTTTCCTTTGGTTCTTAGGTTAAAGAACTTTTATAGTGTTGGTTCTACCGACAGGTCGTGGTTAGGGTCGCACTTCTGATAACTTTGGTTCTACCGGTAAGTCGCGGCTAGGGTCAAGTTCCTCTTTTTGTCTGATTTCAAGACGGTCCAATTTTAAGATCGGGTCACATTCTTTTTCTTCTCATTCTTCATCTTCTCATTCTTCTTCTCATTCTTCTTCTTCTCATTCTTCTTCTTCTTCTCAATCTTCATCTTCTCTTTGTGTTTCTTATTCTTCTTCTTCTCATTCTTCTTCATCTCATTTTTCGTCTAATTCCACTTCTTCTCATTCTTCATCTTCTTCATCTTCTTCATCTTCTTCATCTTCTTCATCTTCTTCTTCTTCTTCTTCTTCTCAATCTTCTTTTTCTCATTCTTCTTCTCCTCATTCTTCTTCTTCTAATTCTTCTTCTTCTTCTTTTTCTTCCTCTCAATCTTCTTCTTCGAATTCTTCTTCTTATTCGTCTTCTTCACATTCTTCTTCTCATTCATCTTCTTCTCGATCTTCATCTTCTCATTCTTCTTCTCATTTTGCTTTTTATCCTTCTTCTGATTCTTCTTCTTCTCATTCTTCATCATCTCATTCTTCTTCTAATTCATTTTCTCATTCTTCTTCTTCTCATTCATTTTCTCATTCTTCTTCTCCTCATTCATTTTCTCATTCTTCTTCTTCCCATTCATTTTCGCATTCATCTTCTTCTCATACTTCAACTTCTTCCCATTTTTCTTCTTCTCATTCGTGTTCTTCTCATTTTTCTTCTCATTCTTCATCTTCTCATTCTTCTTCTCATTCTTCTTCTTCACATTCTTCTTCCTCTCATTCTTCTTCTCATTCTTCTTCTTCTCATTCTTCTTCTCATTCTTCTTCTTCTCATTCTTCTTCTTCTCATTCTTCTTCTCATTCTTCTTCTTCTCATTCTTCTTCTTCTCATTCTTCTTCTTCTCATTCTTCTTCTTCATTCTTCTTCTTCTCATTCTTCTTCTCTTCTTCTTCTTCTTCTCATTCTTCTTCTTCTCATTCTTCTTCTTCTCATTCTTCTTCTCATTCTTCTTCTCATTCTTCTTCTTCTTCTTCTTCTTCTTCTTCTTCTTCTTCTTCTTCTTCTTCTTCTTCTTCTTCTCATTCTTCTTCTTCTCATTCTTCTTCTTCTTCTTCTTCTTCTCATTCTTCTTCTTCTTCTTCTTCTTCTTCTCATTCTTCTTCTTCTCATTCTTCTTCTGATTATTCTTCTTCTCATTCTTCATCTTCTCATTCTTTTTCTCATTCTTCTTCTCATTCTTCTATTCATTATTCAACTTCTAATTCTTTTTCTTCTCATTCTTCATCTTCTCATTCTTCTTCTAATTTTTCTTCTTCGCATTCTTCATCTCATTCTTCTTTTCATTCTTCTTCTTCTCATTCTTCTTATTCTTCTCATTCATCTTCTTCTTCTCATTCTTCTTCTTCTCATTCTTCTTCTTCTTCTCATTCTTCTTCTCATTCTTCTTCTTCTTCTTATTTTTCTTCTCATTCTTCTTCTTCTCATTCTTGTTCTCATTCTTCTTCTTCTCTTTTACTTCTCATTCTTCTTCACATTCTTCTTGTTCTCAATTTTCATCTTCTCATTCTTTGTCTCAGTCTTATTTTCATTCTTCTCAGAATTATTTTCATTCTTCTCATTCTTTTTCTCATTCTTCTTCTTCTTCATTCTTCTTCTTCACATTCTTCTTCTCATTCTTTTTCTTTTCATTCTTCATCTTCTCATTCTTCTTCACATTCTTCTTCTCATTTTCTTCTTCTCGTTCTTCATCTTCTCATTCTTGTTCTCATTCTTATTTTCGTTATTCATCTTCTCATTATTCTTCGACTCATTCTTCATCTTCTCATTCTTCTTCTCATTTTTCTTCTTCTCATTTTCTTCTTCTTCTCATTCTTCTTCTTCTTCTCATTCTTTTTCTTCACATTCTTCTTCTCAATTCTTCTTCTTCTCATTCTTCTTCTTCACTTCTTCTTCTCATTCTTCTTCTTCTCATTCTTCTGCTTCTCATTCTTTTTCTTCTCATTCTTCTTCTTCTCATTCTTCCTCTTCACATTCTTCTTATCACTCTTCTTCTTCTCATTCTACTTCTTCTCATTTTTCTTCTTCTCATTTTTCTTCTCAATCTTCTTTTTCTCACTTTTCTTCTCATTCTTCTTCTTCTCATTCTTCATCTTCTCATTCTTATTCTCATTCTTCTTTTCATTATTCTTCTTATTCTTATTCTTCATCTTCTCATTCTTCTAATTCTCATTCTTCTTCTTCACATTCTTCTTATCACTCTTCTTCTTCTCATTGTTCTTCTTCTAATTCTTCTTCTTCTCATTTTTCTTCTCAATCTTTTTTTCTTACTCTTCTTCTCATTTTTCTTCTTCTCATTATTCATCTTCTCATTCTTCTTCTTATTCTTCATTTCATTATTCTTCTTCTTCTCATTCTTTTTCTCCTCATTCTTCTTCCTCTCATTCTTTTTCTCCTCATTCTTCTTCTTCTCATTCTTCTTATTCTCATTCTTCTTCTTCTTATTTTTCATCTTCTCATTCTTGTTCTCATTCTTCTTGTCATTATTCTTCTTCTCATTCTTTTTCTTCTTCTTCTTTTTCTCATCTTCATATTCTCATTCTTCTTCTCATTTTTCTTCTTGTCATTCTTCTTCTCATTCTTCTTCTTCTCATTCTTCTTCCTCTCATTCTTCTTCTAATTATTCTTTTTCTTATTCTTCTTCTCATTCTTCTTCTTCTCATTCTTCATCTTCTCATTCTTCTTCTTCTCATTCTTCATCTTCTCATTCTTCTTCTTCTCATTCTTCTTCTTCTCATTCTTCTTCTTCTTCTTCTTCTTCTTCTTCTCTTCTTCTTCATTCTTTTTCTTCTCATTCTTCTTCTTCACATTCTTCTTCTCAATCTTCTGTTTCTCATTCTTCATTTTCTCATTCTTCTTCTCATTCTTCTTCTTCTTAATCTTCTTCTTCTTAATCTTCTTCTTCTTAATCTTCTTCTTCTCATTCTTCTTCTTCTCATTCTTCTTCTTCTCATTCTTCTTCTTCTCATTCTTCTTCTTCTCATTCTTCTTCTTCTCATTCTTCTTCTTCTCATTCTTCTTCTTCTCATTCTTCTTATCTCTCTTCTTCTTCTCATTCTTCTTCTTCTCATTCTTCTTCTTCATTCTTCTTCTCATTCTTCTTCCCAATCTTCTTTTTGTCACTCTTCTTCTCATTTTTGTTCTTCTCATTCTTCATCTTCCCATATTTCCTCTCATTCTTCTTCTCATTCTTCTTTTGATTATTCTTCTTCTTCTCATTTTTCTTTTTCTGATTCTTCTTCTCATTCTTCTTCTTCTTCTTATTATTATTCTTCTTCTTTTTCTCATCTTCATATTCTCATTTTTCTTCTTCTCATTCTTCTTCTTCTTCTTCTTCTTCTTCTTCTTCTTCTTCTTCTTCTCATTTTTCTTCTAATTATTCTTTTTCTAATTCTTCTTCTCATTCTTCTTCTTCTCATTCTTCATCTTCTCATTCTTCTTTTCATTATTCTTCTTCTCATTCTTCTTCTTCTTATTATTATTCTTCTTCTTCTTTCTTCTTCTTCTCATTCTTCTTCTCATTTTTCTTCTTCTCATTTTTCTTCTTCTCATTCTTCTTCTCATTCTTTTTCTTCTCATTCTTCTTCCTCTCATTTTTTTCTAATTATTCTTTTTCTAATTCTTTTTCTCATTCTTCTTCTTCTCATTCTTCATCTTCCCATTCTTCTTCTCATTCTTCTTCTTCTCATTCTTCCTTTTCTCATTCTTCATCTTCGAATTATTTTTGTTCTCATTCTTCTTCTTCACATTCTTTTTCACATTCTTCTTCTCAGTCTTCTTAGTCACATTCTTCTTCTCATTCTTCTACTTCTCATTGTTCTTCTTGATAGAGACCCAACCAAGAAAATAAAAGATAATTGGCTTCTTCTCATTACTCCTAAGGTTGGGAATTTTCTTTTCTTTAAGTTAAGAGGCTTCCAAAATCTTCTTTCATTCTTCTTCTTCTCATTCTTCTTCCTCTCATTCTTCTTCTTCTCATTCTTAATTTTCACATTCTTCTTCTCATTCTTTTTCCTCTCATTCTTCATCTTCACGTTCTTCTTCTCGTTCTTCTTCTTCTTCTTCATTTCTTTCCCTTTTCTTCTTCTTTTTCTTCTTTCTTCTTCTCATTCTTCTTCTTCATTTCTTCTTCTTCTTCTTTTCTTCTTCTCTTCTTCTCATTCTTCTTCTTCTCATTCTTCTTCTTCTCATTCTCATTCTTCTTCTTCTCATTCTTCTTCTTCTTCTTACTTTCTTCTTCTCATTCTTCTTTTTCTTCATTCTTCTTCTTCTTCATTTTCTTCTTCTTTTCTTCTTCATTCTTTCTTCTTCTTCTCATTCTTCATCTTCTTCATCTTCTTCTTCTTTCTTCTTCTTCTCATTCTTCTTCTTCTCATTCTTCTTCTCATTCTTTTTCTTCTCATTCTTCTTCTCATTCTTCTTCTTCTCATTCTTCTTCTTCTCATTCTTCTTTCTTCTTCTTCTTCTTCTTCTTCTTTTTCTTCTTCTTCTTCTTCTTCTTCTTCTTCTTCTTCTTCTTCTTCTTCTTCTTCTCATTCTTCTTCTTCTCATTCTTCTTCTTCTCATTCTTCTTCTTCTTCTTTTCTTTTCTTCTCATTCTTCTTCTTCTCATTCTTCTTCTTTCTTCTTCTTCTTCTTTTCTTCTCATTCTTCTTCTTCATTCTTCTTCTTCTCAATCTTTTTCTTCTTCTCATTCTTTTCTCATTCTTCTTTTCTTCTCTTCTCTTTCTTCTTCTTTCTTCTTCATTCTTCTTCTTCTCATTCTTCTTCTTCTCATTCTTCTTCTTCATTCTTCTTCTTCTCATTCTTCTTCTTCTTCTTTCTTCTTCTTCTTCATTCTTCTTCTTCTCATTCTTCTTCTTCTCATTCTTCTTCTTCTCATTCTTCTTCTTCTTTTCTTCTTCTCATTCTTCTTCTCATTCTTCTTCTTCTCATTCTTCTTCTTCTCATTCTTTCTTCTCATTCTTCATCTTCTCATTCTTCTTCTCATTTTCTTCTTCTCTTCTTCTTCTTCTTCATTCTTCTTCTTCTCATTCTTCTTCTTCATTCTTCTTCTTCTCATTCTTCTTCTTCTCATTCTTCTTCTTCTCATTCTTCTTCTCATTCTTCTTCTTCTCATTCTTTCTTCTTCTCATTCTTCTTCTTCTTCTTCTCATTCTTCTTCTTCTCATTCTTCTTCTTCTTCTTCTTCTTCTTCTTCTTCTTCTTCTTCTTCTTCTTCTTCTTCTCATTTTTCTTCTTCTCATTCTTCTTCTTCTTCTCATTCTTCTTCTTCTCATTCTTCTTCTTCTCATTCTTCTTCTTCTCATTCTTCTTCTCATTCTTCTTCTTCTAATTCTTCTCACTCTTCTTCTTATTCTTCTTCTTCTCATTCTTCTTCTTCTCATTCTTCTTCTTCTCATTCTTCTTCTTCTTCTTCTCATTCTTCTTCTTCATTCTTCTTCTTCTCATTCTTCTTCTTCTTCTTTTTCTTCTTCTTCTTCTTTTTTCTTCTTCTTCTTCTCATTTTTCTTCTTCTCATTCTTCTTCTTCTCATTCTTCTTCTTCTTCATTCTTCATTTCATTCTTCTTCTTCTTCTCATTCTTTTTTCTCATTCTTCTTCTTCTCATTCTTCTTCTCTCATTCTTCTTCTTCTCATTCTTCTTCTTCTCATTCTTCTTCTCATCTTCTTCTTCTCATTTTCTTCTTTTCTTCATTCTTCTTCTTCTTTCTTCTTTCATTCTTCTTCTTCTTCATTCTTTTCTTCTTCTTCTTCTTCTTTTCTCATCTTCATCTTCTTCTCATTCTTCTTCTTATTCTTCTTCTTCTTATTCTTCTTCTTCTCATTCTTCTTCTTCTCATTCCTTTTCTTGTCCTTATTCTTCTTCTCATTCTTCTTCTTCTCATTCTTCTTCTTCTCATTCTTCTTCTTCTAATTGTTCTTCTTCTCATTCTTCTTCTTCTTCTTCTTCTCATTCTTCTTCTTCTCATTCTTCTTCTTCTCATTCTTCTTCTTCTCATTCTTCTTCTTCTTCTTCTTCATTCTTCTTCTTCTCATTCTTCTTCTTCTCATTCTTCTTCTTTCATTCTTCTTCTCATTCTTCTTCTTCTCATTCTTCTTCTCATTTTCTTCTTCTTCTTCTCATTCTTCTTCTTCTTCTTCTTCTTCTTCTTCTTCTTCTTCTCATTCTTCTTCTTCTCATTCTTCTTCTTCTCATTCTTCTTCTTCTCATTCTTCATCTTCTCATTCTTCTTCTTCTTCTTCTTCTTCTTCTTCTTCTTCTTCTTCTTCTTCTTCTTCTTCTTCTTCTTCTTCTTCTTCTTCTTCTTCTTCTTCTTTCTTCTTCTTCTCATTCTTCTTCTTCTTCTTCTTCTTCTTATTCTTCTTCTCATTCTTCTTCTTCTCATTCTTCATCTTCTCATTCTTCTTCTTCTTCTTCTCATTCTTCTTTTGATTATTCTTCTTCTTCTCATTTTTCTTTTTCTGATTCTTCTTCTCATTCTTCTTCTTCTTATTATTATTATTCTTCTTCTTTTTCTCATCTTCATATTCTCATTTTTCTTCTTCTCATTCTTCTTCTTCTTCTTCTTCTTCTTCTTCTTCTTCTTCTTCTCATTTTTTCTTCTTCTTTTTCTTCTTCTTCTCATTCTTTTCTTCTTTTCTTCTTCTCATTCTTCTTCTTCTCATTCTTCATCTTCTCATTCTTCTTCTTCTCATTCTTCTTCTTCTCATTCTTCTTCTTCTTATTATTATTCTTCTTCTTTTTCTCATCTTCATATTCTCTTCTTCTCATTTTTCTTCTTCTCATTCTTCTTCTTCTCATTCTTTTTCTTCTCATTCTTCTTCCTCTCATTTTTCTTCTAATTATTCTTTTTCTAATTCTTCTTCTCATTCTTCTTCTTCCCATTCTTCTTCTCATTCTTCATCTTCTCATTCTTCTTTTCTCATTCTTCTTCTTCATTTTTTCTTCTTCTTCTTCTTCTTCTTCTTCTCTTCTTCTTCTTCTCATTCTTCTTCTTCTCATTCTTCTTCTTCTCATTCTTCTTCTTCTCATTGTTCTTCTTCTTCTTTCCATTCTTCTTCTCATTCTTCTTCTTCTCATTCTTCTTCTTTTTAGAGCTCATTCTTCTTCCAAAATTCTTCTTTATTGTTCTTCTTCTCATTCTTCTTCCTCTCATTCTTCTTCTTCGCATTCTTAATTTTCACATTCTTCTTCTCATTCTTTTTCCTCTCATTCTTCATCTTCTCGTTCTTCTTCTCATTCTTCTTCTCATTCTTCTTCTTCCCATTCTCCTTCTTCTCATTCTCCATCTTCTCATTCTTCTTTTCATGCTTCTCTTCTTCTCATTCTTCTTCTTCTCATTCTTCTTCTTCTCATTCTTCTTCTTCTCATTCTTCTTCTTCACATTCTTCTTCTCATTCTTCTTCTTCTCATTCTTCTTCTTCTCATTCTTCTTCTCATTCTTCTTCTTCTCATTCTTCTTCTTCTCATTCTTCTTCTTCTCATTCTTTTTCTTCTCATTCTTCTTCTTCTTCTTCTTCTTCTTCTCATTCTTCTTCTTCTAATTCTTTTTCTTCTCATTCTTCTTCTTCTCATTCTTCTTCTTCTCATTTTTCTTCTTCATTCTTCTTCTTTCTTCTTCTTCTCATTTTTCTTCTTCTTCTCATTCTTCTTCTTCTCATTCTTCTTCTTCTTCTTCTCATTCTTCTTCTTCTTCTTCTTCTCATTCTTCTTCTTCTTCTTCTTCTTCTTCTTCTTCTTCTTCTTCTTCTTCTTCTTTTTCTTCTTCTTCATTCTTCTTCTTCTCATTCTTCTTCTTCTCATTCTTCTTCTTCTCATTCTTCTTCTTCTCATTCTTCTTCTTCATTCTTCTTCTTCTCATTCTTCTTCTTCTCATTCTTCTTCTTCTCATTCTTCTTTTCTCATTCTTCTCAAATTTCTTCATTCTTCTTCTTCTTCTTCTTCTTCTTCTCATTCTTCTTCTTCTCATTCTTCTTCTCATTCTTCTTCTTTCATTCTTCTTCTCATTCTTCTTCTTCTCATTCTTCTTCTTCTTCATTCATTCTTCTTCTCATTCTTCTTCTTCTTCTTCTTCTTCTCATTCTTCTTTTCTCATTCTTCTTCTTCTTCTTTTTTCTTCATCTTCTCATTCTTCTTCTTCTCTTCTTCTTCTTCTTTCTTCTTCTCATTTCTTCTTCTTCTCATTCTTCTTCTTCTCATTCTTCTTCTTCTCATTCTTCTTCTCATTCTTCTTCTTCTTCTTTTTTCTTCTTCTTCTTCTCATTCTTCTTCTTCTCATTCTTCTTCTTCTCATTCTTCTTCTTCTTCTTCTTTTTCTTCTCATTCTTCTTCTCATTCTTCTTCTTCTTCTTTCTTTTCTTCTTCTCATTCTTCTTCTTCTCATTCTTCTTCTTCTCATTTTTCTTCTTCTTTTTTTCTTCTCATTCTTCTTTTTTCTTCTCATTCTTCTTCTCATTCTTCTTCTTCTCATTCTTCTTCTTCTCATTCTTCTTCTTCTCATTCTTCTTCTTCTTCTTCTTCTTCTTATTCTTCTTCTTCTCATTCTTCTTCTTCTCATTCTTCTTCTTCTCATTCTTCTTCTTCTCATTCTTCTTCTTCTCATTCTTCTTCTTCTTCTTCTTCTTCATTCTTCTTCTTCTTCTCTTCTTCTTCTTCTCTTCTTCTTCATTCTTCTTCTTCTTCTTCTCATTCTTCTTCATTCTTCTTCTTCATTCTTCTTTCTTCATTCTTCTTCTTCTTCTTCTTCTTCTTCATTCTTCTTCTTCTCATTCTTTTTCTTCTCATTCTTCTTCTTCTTCATTCTTCTTTCTTCTTCTTCTTCTTCTTCTTCATTTCATTCATTCTTCTCATTCTTCTTCTCATTCTTCTTCTTCATTATTCTTCTTCTCATTCTTTTTCTTCTTCTTCTTTTTCTCATTCTTCTTCTTCTCATTCTTCTTCTTCTTCATTCTTCTTCTTTCTCATTCTTCTTCTCATTCTTCTTCTTCTCATTCTTCTTCTTCTCTTCTTCTTCTTCTTATTCTTCTTCTTCTTCTTCTTCTTCTTCATTCTTCTTCTTCTCATTCTTCTTCTTCTCATTCTTCTTCTTCTCATTCTTCATTCTTCTCATTCTTCTTCTTCTCATTCTTCATCTTCTCATTCTTCTTCTTCTCATTCTTCTTCTTCTCATTCTTCTTCTTCTCATTCTTCTTCTTCTTCTTCTTCTTCTCATTCTTCTTCTTCTCATTCTTCTTCTTCTCATTCTTCTTCTTCTCATTCTTCTTTTTCTTCATTCTTCTTCTCATTCTTCTTCTTCTTCTTCTTCTTCTTCTTCTTAATTCTTCTTCTTCTCATTCTTCTTCTTCTCATTCTTCTTCTTCTCATTCTTCTTCTTCTCATTCTTCTTCTTCTCATTCTTCTTCTTCTTCTTCTTCTTCTTCTCATTCTTCTTCTTCTCATTCTTCTTCTTCTCATTCTTCTTCTTCTCATTCTTCTTCTCATTTTCTTTTTCTTCATTCTTCTTTTCTTCTTCTTCTTCTCATTCTTCTTCTCATTCTTCTTCTCTTTTCTTCTTCTCATTCTTCTTCTTCTCATTCTTCTTCTTCATTCTTCTTCTCATTCTTCTTCTTCTTCTTCTTCTTCTCATTCTTCTTCTTCTTCTTCTCATTCTTCTTCTTCATTCTTCTTCTTATTCTTCTTCTTCTTCATTCTTCTTCTTCTCATTCTTCTTCTTCTTCTCATTCTTCTTCTCATTCTTCTTCTTCTCATTCTTCTTCTTCTTCTTCTTCTTCTTCTCATTTCTTCTTCTTCTCATTCTTCTTCTTCATTCTTCTTCTTCTTCTCATTCTTCTTCTCATTCTTCTTCTTCTCATTCTTCTTCTTCTCATTCTTCTTCTTTATTCTTCTTCTCATTCTTCTTCTTCTTCTTCTTCTTCTTCTCATTCTTCTTCTTCTCATTCTTCTTCTTCTCATTCTTCTTCTTCTCATTCTTCTTCTTCTCATTCTTCTTCTTCTCATTCTTCTTCTTCTCATTCTTCTTCTTCTCATTCTTCTTCTTCTCATTCTTCTTCTTCTCATTCTTCTTCTTCTTCTTCTTCTTCTTCTTCATTCTTCTTCTTCTTCTTCTTCTCATTCTTCTTCTTCTCATTTCTTCTTCTCATTCTTCTTCTTCTTTTTTCTTCTTCTTCTTCTTCTTCATTCTTCTTCTCATTCTTCTTCTTCTCATTCTTCTTCTTCTCATTCTTCTTCTTCTCATTTCTTCTTCTTCTTCTTCTTCTCATTCTTTTCTTCTCATTCTTCTTCTCATTCTTCTTCTTTGATTCATTCTTCTTCTTCTCTTCTTCTTCTTCTTCTTCTTCTTCTCATTCTTCTTCTTCTCATTCTTCTTCTTCTCATTATTCTTCTTCTTTCATTCTCTTCTTCTTCTTCTTCTCATTCTTCTTCTTCTCATTCTTCTTCTTCTTCTTCTTCTTCTCATTCTTCTTCTTCTTCTCATTTCTTCATTCTTCTTCTTCTTCTTCTTTCTTCTTCTTCTTCTCATTCTTCATTCTTCTTCTTCTTCTTTTCTTCTTCTTCTCTTCTTCTTCTTCTTCTCATTCTTCTTCTTCTCATTTCTTCTTCTTCTTCTTCTCTTCTTCTTCTTTCTTTCTTCTTCTCATTCTTCTTTTCTCATTCTTCTTCTTCTCATTCTTCTTCTTCTTCTTCTTCTTCTCATTCTTCTTCTTTCTTTCTTTCTTCTCATTCTTCTTCTTCTCATTCTTCTTCTTTCTTCTTCTTCTTCATTCTTCTTCTTCTCATTCTTCTTCTTCTCATTCTTCTTCTCATTTTTCTTCTTCTTCATTCTTCTCTTTTTCTTCTCTTCATTATTCTTCTTCTTCTTCTTCTTATTCTTCTTCTTCATTCTTCTTCTTCTCATTCTTCTTCTTCTCATTCTTCTTCTTCTTCTTCTTCTTCTTCTTCTTCTTCTTCTTCTTCTTCTTCTTATTCTTCTTCTTCTCATTCTTCTTCTTCTCATTCTTCTTCTTCTTCTTCTTCTTCTTCTTCTTCTTCTTCTTCTTCTTCTTTCATTCTTCTTCTCATTCTTCTTCTTCTCATTCTTCTTCTTCTCATTCTTCTTCTTTTCATTCTTCTTCTTCTTCTTCTTCTTCTCTTTCTTTTTCTCATTCTTCTTCTTCTTCATTCTTCTTCTTCTTCTTCTTCTCATTCTTCTTCTTTCTTCTTCTTCTCATTCTTCTTCTTCATTCTTCTTCTTCTTCTTCTTCTTCTTCATTTTTCTTCTTCTCATTCTTCTTCTTCTCATTCTTCTTCTTCTCATTCTTCTTCTTCTTCTTCTTCTTCTTCTTCTTCTTCTTCTTCTTCTCATTCTTCTTCTTCTCATTCTTCTTCTTCTCATTTTCTTCTTCTTCTTCATTCTTCTTCTTCTCATTCTTTTTTCTTCTTCTTCATTCTTCTTCTTCTCATTCTTCTTCTTCATTTATTCTTCTTCTTCTTCTTCTTCTTCTTCTTCTCATTCTTCTTCTTCTCATTCTTCTTCTTCTCATTCTTCTTCTTCTCATTCTTCTTCTTCTCATTCTTCTTCTCATTCTTCTTCTTCTCATTCTTCTTCTTCTTCTTCTTCTTCTTCTTCTTCTTCTTCTTCTTCTTCTTCTTCTTCTTCTTCTTCTTCTTCTCATTCTTCTTCTTCTTCTTCTTCTTCTTCTTCTTCTTCTTCTCATTTCTTCTTTCTTCTTTTCTTCTTCTTCTTCTTCTCATTCTTCTTCTTCTCATTCTTCTTTCTTCATTCTTCTTCTTTCTTCTTTTCTTCTTTCTTCTTCTCTTCTTCTTCTTTCTTCTTCTTCTCATTCTTTCTTCTCATTCTTCTTCTTCTTTCTTCTTCTTCTTCTTCTTCTTCTTCTTCTTCTTCTTCTTCTTCTTCTTCTTCTTCTTCTTCTTCTTCTTCTTCTCATTCTTCTTCTTCTTCATTCTTCTTCTCATTCTTCTTCTTCTTCTTCTTCTTCTTCTTTCTTCTTCTTCTTCTTCTTCTTCTTCTTCTCATTCTTCTTCTTCTTCTTCTTCTTCTCATTCTTCTTCTTCTCATTCTTCTTCTTCTTCTTCTTCTTCTTCTTCTTCTTCTTCTTCTTCTTCTTCTTCTCATTCTTCTTCTTCTCATTCTTCTTCTTCTTCTTCTTCTTCTCATTCTTCTTCTTCTCATTCTTCTTCTTCTCATTCTTCTTCTTCTCATTCTTCTTCTTCTTCTTCTTCTTCTTCTTCTTCTTCTCATTCTTCTTCTTCTCATTCTTCTTCTTCTCATTCTTCTTCTTCTCATTCTTCTTCTTCTCATTCTTCTTCTTCTTTTTCTTCTTCTTCTCATTCTTCTTCTTCTCATTCTTCTTCTTCTCATTCTTCTTCTTCTCGTTCTTCTTCTTCTTCTTCTTCTTCATTCTTCTTCTTCTTCTTCTTCTTCTCATTCTTCTTCTTCATTTCTTCTTCTTCTCATTCTTCTTCTTCATTTTCTTCTTCTTCTTCTTCTTCTTCTTCTTCATTTCTTCTTCTCATTCTTCTTCTTCTCATTCTTCTTCTTCTTCTTCTTCTTCTTCTTCTTCTTCTTCTTCTTCTTCTTCTTCTTCTTCTCATTCTTCTTCTTCTCATTCTTCTTCTTCTCATTCTTCTTCTTCTTCTTTCTTCTTCTTCTCATTCTTCTTTTCTTTCTTCTTCTTCTTCTTCTCATTCTTCTTCTTCTCATTCTTCTTCTTCTCATTCTTCTTCTTCTCGTTCTTCTTCTTCTTCTTCTTCTTCTTCTCTTTCTTCTTCTTCTTCTTCTTCTTCTTCTCTTCTTCTTCTTCTTCTTCTTCTTCTTCTTCTCTTCTTCTTCTCATTCTTCTTCTTCTTCTTCTTCTTCTTCTTCTCTCTTCTTCTTCTTCTCATTCTTCTTCTTCTTCTCATTCTTCTTCTTCTCATTCTTCTTCTTCTCATTCTTCTTCTTCTTCTTCTTTTTCTCATTTTCTTCTTTCTTCTTTTCTTCTTCTTCTTCTTCTCATTTCTTCTTCTTCTTCTTCTTCTTCTTCTTCTTCTTTCTTCTTCTTTTCTTCTCATTCTTCTTCTTCTCATTTCTTCTTCTTCTTCTTCTTCTTCTTCTTCTCATTCTTCTTCTTCTTCTCCTTCTTCTTCTCATTCTTCTTCTTCTCATTCTTCTTCTTCTCATTCTTCTTCTTCTTCTTCTTCTTCTTCTTCATTTCTTCTTCTTCTCATTCTTCTTCTCCATCTTCTTCTTCTCATTCTTCTTCTTCTCATTCTTCTTCTCATTCTTCTTCTTCTCATTCTTCTTTTTCTCATTCTTTTTCTCATTCTTCTTCTTCTTCTTCTTCTTCTTCTTCTTCTTTCATTCTTCTTCTCATTCTTCTTCTTCTCATTCTTCTTCTTCTTTCTTCTTCTTCATTCTTCTTCTCATTCTTCTTCTCATTCTTCTTCTTTCTTCTTCATTCTTTTCTTCTTCTTCTTCTTCTCATTTCTTCTTCTTCTCATTCTTCTTCTCATTCTTCTTCTTCTCATTCTTCTTCTTCTTCTTCTTCTTCTTCTTCTCATTCTTCTTCTTCTCATTCTTCTTCTTCTCATTCTTTCTTTTCTTCTCATTCTTCTTCTTCATTCTTTTCTTCTTCTTCTTCTTCTTCTTCTTCTTCTTCTCATTCTTCTTCTCATTCTTCTTCTTCATTCTCTTCTTCTTCTTTCTTCTTCTTCTTCTTCTTCTTCTTCTCATTCTTCTTCTTCTCATTCTTCTTCTTCTTCTCATTCTTCTTCTTCATTCTTCTTCTCATTCTTCTCTTCTCATTCTTCTTCTTCTTTTCTTCTTCTTCTTCTCATTCTTCTTCTTCTCATACTTCTTCTTCACATTCTTCTTCTAACTCTTCTTCTTCTCATTCTTCTTCTCATTCTTTCTTTTTCATTCTTCTTCTTCTCATTCTTCTTCTCATTCTTTCTTTCTCATTCTTCTTCTTCTCATTCTTCTTCTTCTTCTCATTCTTCTTCTCATTTTCTTCTTCTTATTTTCTTCTTCTCATTCTTCTTTTCATTCTTCTTCTTCTTCTTCTTCATTTCTCATTCTTCTTTCTTCTCATTCTTCTTCTTCTCATTCTTCTTCTTCTTTCTTCTTCTTCTTCTTCTTCTTCTTCTTCTTCTTCATCTCATTCTTCTTCTCTCTTCTTCTTTCTCATTCTTCTTCTTCTCATTCTTCTTCTCTTTCTTCTTCTTCTTCTTCTTCTTCTCTCATTTCTTCTTCTTCTTCTTCTTTCTTCTCATTCTTCTTCTTCTTCTTCTTCTTCTCATTCTTCTTCTTCTCATTCTTCTTCTTCTCATTCTTCTTCTTCTTCTTCTTCTTCTTCTCATTTTCTTCTTCTCATTCTTCTTCTTCTCATTTCTTCTTCTTTCATTCTTCTTCTCATTCTTTCTTCTTCTCTTTCTTTCTTCTTCTTCTTCTTCTTCTTCTCATTCTTCTTCTTCATTCTTCTTCTTCTCATTCTTCTTCTTCTCATTCTTCTTCTTCTTTTCTTTCTTCTTCTTCTCTCATTCTTCTTCTTCTCATTCTTCTTCTTCTCATTCTTCTTCTTCATTCTTCTTTCTTCTTCTTCTTTTTTCATTCTTCTCATTCTTCTTCTTCTCATTCTTCTTCTTCTCATTCTTCTTCTTCTTCTCTTCTTCTTCTTTCTTCTTCTTCTCATTCTTCTTCTTCTCATTCTTCTTCTTCTTCTTCTTCTTCTTCTTCTTCTTCTTCTCATTCTTCTTCTTCTCATTCTTCTTCTTCTCATTCTTCTTCTCGTTTCTTCTTCTTTCTCATTCTTCTTCTTCTCATTTCTTCTTCTCATTCTTTCTTCTTCTCATTCTTCTTCTTCTCATTCTTCTTCTTCATTCTTCTTTCTTCTCATTCTTCTTCTTCTCATTCTTCTTCTTTCTTCTTCTTCTAGTTCTTCTCATTCTTCTTCTTCTTCTTCTTCTTCTCATTTTTCTTCTTCTCATTCTTCTTCTTCTCATTCTTCTTCTCATTCTTCTTTTTCATTCTTTCTTCTTCTTTCTTCTCATTCTTCTTCTCATTCTTCTTCTCAT
>JAENHJ010000330.1:10000-12500 GCA_025330945.1 Mucuna pruriens | reverse complement strand
ATTCTTCTTCTCATTCTTCTTCTTCTTCTTCTTCTTTTCTCATTCTTCTTTTTTTCTTCTTCTTCTCTTCTTCTTCTTCTTCTTCTCATTCTTCTTCTTCTCATTCTTCTTCTTCTCTTCTTCTTCTCTTCTTCTTCTTTCTTCTTCTTCTTCATTCTTCTTCTTCTCATTCTTCTTTTTTCATTCTTCTTCTTCTTCTTCTTCTTCTCATTCTTCTTCTTCTTCTTCTTCTTCTTCTTCTCATTCTTCTTCTTCTTCATTCTTCTTCTTTCTTCTTCTTCTTCTCATTCTTCTTTCTTCTCATTCTTCTTCTTCTCATTCTTCTTCTTCTCATTCTTCTTCTTCTTCTTCTTCTTCTTCTTCTTCTTCTTCTTCTTCTTCTTCTTCTTCTTCTTTCTTCTTCTTTTTTTCTTCTTCTTTCTCATTCTTCTTCTTCTTCTTCATTTCTTCTTCTTCTCTTCTTCTTCTTCATTCTTCTTCTTCTTTCTTCTTCTTCTTCATTCTTCTTCTTCTTCTTTCTTCTTCTTCTTCTTCTTCTCATTCTTCTTCTTCTTCTTTCTTCTTCTTCTTCATTCTTCTTCTTCTTCTTCTCATTCTTCTTCTTCTCATTCTTCTTCTCATTCTTCTCTTTTCTTCTTCTTCTTCTTCTTCTTCTTCTTCTTCTTCTTCTCATTCTCATTCTTTTCTTCTTCATTCTTCTTCTCATTCTTCTTCATTCTTTTCTTCTTCTTCATCTTCTTCTCATTCTTCTTCTTCTCATTCTTCTTCTTCTTCTTCTCTTCTTCTTCTCATTCTTCTTCTTTTTTCTTCTTCTTCTTCTTCTTCTTCTTCTCATTCTTCTTCTTCTCTTCTTCTTCTTCTTCATTCTTCTTCTTCTCATTCTTCTTCTTCTCATTCTTCTTCTCATTCTTCTTCTTCTCATTCTCTTCTTCTTCTCTTCTTCTTTTCTTCTTTCTTCTTCTTCATTCTTCTTCTTCTTCTTCTTCTTCTTCTTCTTCTTCTTCTCATTCTTCTTCTTCTCATTCTTCTTCTTCTTCTTCTTCTTCTTCTTCTTCTTCTTCTTCTCATTCTTCTTCTTCTCATTCTTCTTCTTCTCATTCTTCTTTTTCTTCTTCTCGTTTCTTCTTCTTCTCTTTCTTCTTCTTCTCATTCTTCTTCTTCATTTCTTCTTCTCATTCTTCTTCTTCTTCTTCTTCTTCACATTCTTGTTCTTCATTCTTTTTTCTCATTCTTTTCTTCTTTCTTCTTCTTCTCATTCTTCTTCTTTTTCTCATTCTTCTTCTTCTCATTCTTCTTCTTCTTATTCTTTTCTTCTCATTTCTTCTTCTTCTCTTCTTCTTCTTCTTCTTCTTCTTCTTTTCATTCTTCTTCTCATTCTTCTTCTTCTCATTCTTCTCTTCTCATTCTTCTTCTTCTTCTTCTTCTTCTTCTTCTTCTCATTCTTTTCTTCTTATTCTTCTTCTTTTTTCTTCTTCTTCTCTTTCATTTTTCTTCTCATTCTTCTTCTTCTCATTCTTCTTCTTCTTCTTCTTCTTTTCTTCCCATTCTTCTTCCTCTCATTCTTCTTCTCATTCTTCTTCTTCACTTCTTCTTCTTCTTCTTCTTCTCTTCTTCTTCTTCTCTTCTTCTTAATTCTTCTTCTTCTTCTCTTCTTCTTCTTCTTCTTCTTCTTCTTCTTCTTCTTCTCATTTCTTCTTCTTCTTCTTCTTCTTCATTCTCCTTCTCATTCTTCTTCTTCTAATTCTTCTTCTCATTCTTCTTCTTCTCATTCTTCTTCTCATTTCTTCTCTTCTTCACATTCTTGTTCTTCTTCTTCTTCTTCTTCATTCTTTTTCTTCATTCTTCATCTTCTTCTTCTTCTTTTCTTCTTCTTCTTCTTCTTCTTCTTCATTCTTTTCTTCTTTATTCTTCTTCTTTCTTTCTTCTTCATTCTTCTTCTTCATTCTTCTTCTTCTTCTTCTTCTTCTCATTCTTCTTCTTCTCATTCTTCTTCTTCTTCTTCTTCTTCTTCTTCTTCTTTCTTCTTCTTCTTCTTCTTCTTCTTCTTCTTTTCTTCTTCTTCTCATTCTTCTTCTTCTTCTTCTTCTTTTCTTCTTCTTCTTCTTCATTCTTCTTCTTCTCATTCTTCTTCTTTCTTCTTCTTCTCATTCTTCTTCTTTCTTCTTTTTATTCTTCTTCTTCTTCTTCTTCTCATTCTTCTTCTTTTCTTCTTCTTCTCATTCTCTTCTTCTTCTTCATTCTTCTTCTTCTTCTTCATTCTTCTTCTTCTTTTCTTCTTCTTCTCATTCTTCTTCTTCTCATTCTTCTTCTTCATTCTTCTTCTTCTTCTTCTTCTTCTTCTTCTTCTCTTCTTCTTCTTCTTCTTCTTCTCATTTCATTCTTCTTCTTCTTCTTCTTCTTCATTCTTCTTCTTCTTCTTCTTCTTCTTCTTCTTCTTCTTCTCATTCTTCTTCTTCTCTTCTTCTTCTTCTCATTCTTCTTCTTCTTTCTTCTTCTTTCC
>JAENHJ010000330.1:0-5000 GCA_025330945.1 Mucuna pruriens | reverse complement strand
CTTCTCATTCTTCTTCTTCTCATTCTTCTTCTCATTCTTCTTCTTCTCATTCTTCTTCTTCTTCTTCTTCTTCTTCTTCTTCTTCTTTCTTTTTCTTCTTTCTTCTCTTCTTCTTCTTTCTCATTCTTCTTCTTCTCATTCTTCTTCTTCTTATTCTTCTTCTTCTCATTCTTCTTCTTTTCTTCTTCTTCTTCTTCTTCTTCTTCTCTTCATTCTTCTTCTTCTTCTTCTTCTTCTCATTCTTCTTCTTCTCTTTTCTTCATTCTTCTTCATTCTTCTTCTTCTTCTCATTTCTTCTTCTTCTCATTCTTCTTCACATTCTTCTTCTTTTCATCTCATTCTTCTTCTTCTCATTCTTCTTCTTCTTCTTCTTCTTCTTCTCATTCTTCTTCTCATTCTTCTTCTTCTTCATTTCTTCTTCTTCTTCTTCTTCTTCTTCTTCTTCTTCTTCTTTCTTCTTCTTCTCTTCTTCTTCTCATTCTTCTTCTTCTCATTCTTCTTCTTCTTCTTCTTTCTTCTTCTCATTCTTCTTCTTCTAATTCTTCTTTCTTCATTCATTCTTCTTCTTCTCATTCTTCTTCTCTTCTTCTTCTCATTTTTCTTCTCATTCTTCTTCTTCTCTTCTTCTTTCTTTCATTCTTCTTCTTCATTCTTTTTTCTCATTCTTTTTCTTTTATTTCTTCTTCTTCTCATTCTTCTTCTTCTCATTCTTCTTCTTATTCTTCTTCTTCTCATTCTTCTTCTTTCTCATTCTTCTTCTTCTTCTTCTTCTTCTTCTTCTTCTCTTTCTTCTTTCTTCTTCTTCTTCATTCTTCTTTCTCTTCTTTTTCTCTCATTTCTTCTTCTTCATTCTTCTTCTTCTTCTTCTTCTTCTTCTCATTCTTCTTCTTCTTCTTCTTCTCATTCTTCTTCTTCTCTTCTTCTTCTTCTTCTTTCTTCTTCTCATTCTTCTTCTCATTCTTTTTCTTCTCATTCTTCTTCTTCTCGATTCTTTTCTTTCTTCTTTTCTCATTCTTCTTCTTCATTCTTCTTCTTCTTATTCTTCTTCTTCTTCTTCTTCTTCTTCTCATTCTTCTTCTTCATTCTTCTTCTTCTCATTCATTTCTTCTTCTTCTCATTCTTCTTCTCTTTTCATTTTTTTCTTCTTCTTCTTCTTCTTTCTTCTTCTTCTTCTTCTTCTTTCTTCTTCTTCTCATTCTTCTTTTCTTCTTCTTCTTCTCATTCTTCTTCTTCTCATTCTTTTCTTCTTCTCTTTTCTTCTTCTCTTCTTCTTCTTTCTTTCTCTTCTTCTTCTTCATTCTTCTTCTTCTCATTCTTCTTCTCTTCTTCTTCTTCTTCTTCATTCTTCTTCTTTTCTTCTTCTTCTTCTTCTTCTTCTTTCATCTTCTTCATTTTCTTCTCATTCTTCTTCTTCTCATTTCTTCTTCTCATTCTTCTTCTTCTCATTCTTCTTCTTCATTCTTCTTCTTCTCATTCTTCTTTTTCTCTTCTTCTTCTTCTCATTCTTCTTCTTCTTTCTTCTTCATTCTTCTTCTTCTTCATTCTTCTTCTTTCTTCTTCTTCTCATTCTTATTCTTCTTCTTCTTCTTCTTCTTCTTCTTCTTCTTCTTATTCTTCTTCTTCTCATTCTTCTTCTTCTCATTCTTCTTCTTCCATTCTTCTTCTTCTCATTCTTCTTCTTCTTCTCATTCTTCTTCTCATTCTTCTTCTTCTCATTCTTCTTCTTCTCATTCTTCTTCTCTTCTTCTTCTTCTTCTTTCTTCTTCTCATTCTTCTTCTTCTCATTCTTCTTCTTCTCATTCTTCTTCTTCTCATTCTTCTTCTTCTCATTCTTCTTCTTCTTCTTTCATTCTTCTCATTCTTCTTCTCTCATTCTTCTTCTCATTCTTTCTTCTTTTCTTCTTCTTCTCATTCTTCTTCTTCTTCTTTCTTCTTCTTCTTCTCATTTCTTCTTCTTCTCATTCTTCTTCTTCTCATTCTTCTTCTTTCATTCTTCTTCTCTTCTTCTTCTCATTCTTCTTCTTCTCATTCTTCTCTTCTCATTCTTCTTCTTCTCATTCTTCTTCTTCTTATTCTTCTTCTCCTCATTCTTCTTCTTCTCATTCTTCTCTTCTCATTCTTCTTCTTCTCATTCTTCTTCTCATTCTTCTTCTTCTCATTTCTTCTTCTCATTCTTCTTCTTCTCATTCTTCTTCTTCTCATTCTTCTTCTTCTTATTCTTTTCTTCTTCTTCTTCTTCTCATTCTTCTTCTTCTCGTTCTTCTTCTCATTCTTCTTTTCATTCTTCTTCTTCTCATTCTTCTTCTTCTTCTTCTTCTTCTTCTTCTTCTTTTTCTCATTCTTCTTCTTCTCATTCTTCTTCTTCTCATTCTTCTTCTTTCTTCTTCTTCTTCTTCTTCTTCTTCTTCTCATTCTTCTTCTCATTCTTCTTCTTCTTCTTCTTTTTTTTCTCATTCTTCTTCCTCTCATTGTTCTTCTTATTCTTCTTCTTCGCATTCTTCTTCTTCTCATTCTTCTTCTCATTCATTCTTCTTCTCATTCTTCTTCTTTTCATTCTTCTTCTTTTCTTTCTTCTTCTTCTTCTCATTTTTCTTCTTTCCTTTCTTCTTCTTCTTCTTCTTTCTTCTTCTTCTTCATTCTTCTTCTCATTCTTCTTCTTTCTCATTCTTTCTTCTTCTCATTCTTCTTCTTCTCATTCTTCTTCTTCTCATTCTTCTTCTTCTCATTCTTCTTCTTCATTCTTCTTCTTCTTTTCTCTTCTTCTCATTCTTCTTCTTTCTCATTCTTCTTCTCATTTCTTCTTCTTCTCATTCTTCTTCTTCTCATTCTTCTTCTTCCTTCTTCTTCTTCATTCTTCTTCTTCATTCTTTTTCTTCTCATTCTTCTCATTCTTTCTTCTTTCTTCTTCTTCTTCTTTCTTCTTCTTTTCTTCTTCTTCTCATTCTTCTTTTCATTCTTCTTCTTCTTCTTCTTCTCTTTTTCTCATTCTTCATTCTTCTCATTCTTCTTCTTCTTCTTCTTCTTCTTCTTCTCATTCTTCTTCTTCTCATTCTTCTTCTTCTCATTCTTCTTCTTCTCATTCTTCTTCTTCTCATTCTTCTTCTTCTTCTTTTCTTCTTCTCATTCTTCTTCTTCTTTCTTCTCTTCTTCTCATTCTTCTTCTTCTTATTCTTCTTCTTCATTCTTCTTTCTTCTCATTCTTCTTCTTCTTCATTCTTCTTTTCTCATTCTTCTTTTTCATTCTTTTCTTCTTCTTCTTCTTCTTTCTTTCTTCTTCTCATTCTTCTTCTTTCATTCTTCTTCTTCTTCTTCTTCTCATTCTTCTTCTTCTCATTTCTTCTTCTTCATTCTTCTTCTCATTCTTCTTCTTCTCATTCTTCTTCTTCTTCTTCTTCTTCTTTTCATTCTTCTTCTTCTCATTCTTCTTCTTCTTTATTCTTCTTCTTTCTTCTTCTTCTTCTTCTTCTTCTTCTTCTTCTCATTCTTCTTCTTCTCATTCTTCTTCTTTCTTTCTTCTTCTTCTTCTCTTCTTCTTTTTCTTCTCATTCTTCTTCTTCTTCAATTCTTCTTCTTCTCATTCTTCTTCTCATTCTTCTTCTTCTCATTCTTCTTCTTCATTCTTCTTCTTCTCATTCTTCTTCTGATTCTTTTTCTTCTCATTCTTCTTCTCATTCTTCTTCTTCTTCATTCTTCTTCTTCTCATTTTCTTCTTCTTCATTCTTCTTCTTCTCATTCTTCTTCTCATTCTTCTTCTTCTCATTCTTCTTCTCATTCTTCTTCTTCTCATTCTTCTTCTTCTCATTTATTCTTTTCTCAATCTTCTTCTTCTCATTCTTCATTCTTCTTCTTCTTCTTCTTCTTCTTCTTCATTCTTCTTCTTCTTCACCCATTCTTCTTCTTCTTTCTTCTTCTCATTCTTCTTTTCTCATTTTTTCTTCTTCTCATTCTTCTTTCTTCTTCTTTTTTCTTCTTCTTTCTTCTTCTTCTTTGTCTTCTTCTTCTTATTCTTCTTCTTCTCTTTTCTTTTCTTCTTCATTTCTTCTTCTTTCTTCTTCTTCTTCTTCTCATTCTTCTTTTCATTCTTCTTCTTCTTCTTCTTCTCATTCTTCTTCTTCTTCTCTTCTTCTTCTCATTCTTCTTCTTCTCGTTCTTCTTTCTTCTCATTTTCTTCTTTATTCTTCTCTCTTTCTTTCTTCTCCTTCTTTTTCTCATTCTTCTTCTTCTCATTCTTCTTCTTCTCATTCTTCTTCTTCTCATTCTTCTTCTTCATTCTTCTTCTTCTTCTTCTTCTCTTCTTCTTCTCATTCTTCTTCTTCTCATTCTTCTTCTTCTCATTCTTCTTTTCATTCTTCTTCTTCTCATTCTTCTTTTCATTCTTCTCTTCTCATTCTTCTTCTTCTTTCTTCTTCTTCTCATTCTTCTTTCTTCTTTCTTCTTCTTCTCATTCTTCTTCTTCATTCTTCTTCTCATTCTTCTTTTTCATTCTTCTTCTCATTCTTCTTCTTCTCATTCTTCTTCTCATTCTTCTTCTTCTTCTTCTTCTTCTCATTCTTCTTCTTCTTCTTCTTCTTCTTCTTCTTCTTCTTCTCATTCTTCTTCTTCTTCTTCTCTTTCTTCTTCTCATTTCTTCTTCTTCTCTTCTTCTTCTCATTCTTCTTCTTCTCATTCTTCTTCTCATTCTTTTTTCTTTTCTCATTCTTCTTCTTCTCATTCTTAACTTCTCATTCTTCTTCTCATTCTTTTCTTTTCATTCTTTCTTCATCTTCTCATTTCTTCTTCTCATTCTTCTTTTTCTCATTCTTCTTTCTCATTCTTCTTCTTATTCTTCTTCTTCTCATTCTTCTTTTCTTCTCATTCTTCTTCTCATTCTTCTTCTTCTCATTCTTCTTCTTCTCATTCTTTTTCTTCTCATTCTTCTTCTTCTAAATCTTCTTCTTCTCATTCTTCTTCTTCTCATTCTTCTTCTTCTTCTTCTTCTTCTTTTTCTTTCTTCTTCTTCA